>CAUYNB010043817.1:0-21408 GCA_963574225.1 Lagothrix lagotricha | reverse complement strand
ACACCCTCACCAACACTGTGAAAGCATTCCTATTTCTCCACACCCTCTCCAGCATCTGTAGTCTCCTGACTTTTAATAATTGCCATTCTAATTGGCATGTGATGGTATCTCATTGTGGTTTTGATTTGCATTTCTCTAATGGCCAGTGATGATGAGCTTTTTTTTTTTTTCCATATGTTTCTTGGCTGCATAAATGTCTTTTGAGAAGTGTCTGTTGATATTCTTTGCCCACTTTTTGATGGGGTTGTTCGTTTTTTTCTTGTAAATTCATTTAAGTTCTTTGTAGATTCTGTATATTAGTTTTTTGTCAGATGAGTAGACTACAAAAATTTTTTTCTATTCTGTAGGTTGCCTGTTCACTCTAATCATCGTTTCATTTGCTATGCAGAAACTCTTTAGTTTAATTAGATCCCATTTGTCTGTTTTGGTTTTTGTTGCCATTGTTTTTGGTGTTTTAGTCATGAAGTCCTTGCCCATGCCTATGACCTGAATGGTATTGCTAAGGTTTTCTTCTAGAGTTGTTATGGTTTTAGGTCTTACATTTAAATCTTTAATCCATCTGGAGTTAATTTTTGTATAAGGTGTAAGGAAGGGATGCAATTTCAGCTTTCTGCATATGGCTAGCCAGTTTTCCCAACACCATTTATTAAATAGGGAATCCCTTCCCCGTTGCTTATTTTTGTCAGATTTGTCAAAGGTCAGATGGTTGTAGATGTGTGGTGTTATTTCTGAGGCCTCTGTTCTGTTACACTGGTCTATATCTCTGTTTTGGTACCAGTATCATGATGTTTTGATTACTGCAGCCTTATGGTATAATTTGAAATCAGGCACTGTGATGCCTCCAGCTTTGGTTTTGTTTGTTTGTTTTGTTTTGCTTAGGATTGTCTTGGCTATGTGGACTCTTTTTTCATTTCTTATAAACTTTAAAGTGGCTTTTTCCAATTCTGTGAAGAAAGTCAGTGGTAGCTTGATGGGTATAGCATTAAATCTATAAATTACTGTGGGCAGTATGGCCATTTTCATGATATTGATTCTTCCTATCCATGAGCATGGAATGTTTTTGCATTTGTTTGTATCCTCTCTTATTTCCTTGAGCAGTGGTTTGTAGTTCTCCTTGAAGAGGTCCTTCATATCTCTTGTTAGTTGTATTTCTAGGTATTTTATTCTCTGTGTAGCAATTGTGAATGGGAGTTCACTTATGATTTGGCTCTCTGTTTGTCTGTTAGTGGTGTATAGGAATGTTCTTGATTTTTGCACATTGATTTTATATCCTAAGACTTTGCTAAATTTGCTTATCAGCTTAAGCAGATCTTAGGCTGAGACAATCGAGTCTTCTAAGTATACAATTATGTTGTCTGCAAATAGATACAATTTGACTTCCTCCTTTCCTAATTGAATATCCTTTATTTCTTTTTCTTGCCTGATTGCCCTTGCTAGAATGTCCAATACTATGTTGAATAGGAGTGGTGAGAGAGGGCATCCTTGTCTTGTGCCATTTTTCAAAAGGAATGCTTCCAGTTTTTGCCCATTCAGTATGATATTGGTTGTGGGTTTGTCATAGATAGCTCTTATTATCTTGAGATACATCCATCAATACCTAGTTTATTGAGAGTCTTTATCATAAAGGGCTATTTAATTTTGCTGAAGGCCTTCTCTGCATCTATTGAGATAATCATGCAGTTTTTGTCTTTAGTTCTGTTTATGTGATGGATTACATTTATTGGTTTGCATAAATTGAAGCAGCCTTGTATCCCAGAGATGAAAGAGTGGGATAAGTGATGGATAAGCTTTTAGATGTGCTGTTGGATTTGGTTTGCCAGTATTTTATTGAGGATTTTTGCATCAATGCTCATCATGGATATTGGCCTGAAATTTTCTTTTTAGTTGTGCCTTTGCCAGGTTTTGGTATCAGGATGATGTTGGCCTCATTAAATGAGTTAGGGAGGATTCCCTGTTTTTGTTTTGTTTGGAATAGTTTCAGAAGGAATGGTACCAGCTTTTCTTTGTACCTCTGGTAGAATTTGGCTGTGAAAGTGCCTTGTCCTAGACTTTTTTTGGTTGGTAGGGATAGCCAGACTTTTATGGCAGGTCAAAATAAGAGTCTAGGGAGAATAGGAAGAAAGGAAGAAAGAGAGAAAGAAGGAGGGAGAGAGGAAGGAAGAAAGGAAGGGAGGGAGGAAGGGAGGGAGGGAACAAAAGAAAGAGAGAGAAATGGAAGCTTTGTCAACTTTTATGACCAAGCCTTGTAATTTGCATGCCATCACAAAGGCCCACCTAGCTCGAAGGGAAGGGTTATAGAATTCACTTCTTGGTGAGACAATTGTCAAGTTTTGAGAAGGGATGGCAAACAAAAATATTTTTGCACCCATCTTTAAAATCGTAATCTGTTATGATCTCAATTTTTCAGCTGAGCAAATGAAAATGGTGTGAGGGAGGTTAAACTATTTGCCCAAGATTTTACAGTTAGTAAATGGTAGAATAAAGATTGAGGCTTACAATCTTTATCAACGTGCAATTCTGGTTTTCATACTGCTAACTTTCAGACAAGTATAGAAGGAAAGTTTTACTTGAATTACCTGTTTTTTCTAATAACCTATTGAGAGCTATAGCATTGCCATTGCTGTTTTCCAGATGAGAAAACTGAGGCTTAGCTAAATTAAATGATTCACCCACATTGGCATGCCTGATAATTTATGATGTCAAGATTTGAATACAGTTGGTATTAGTCCAAAGATACATTCAATCATGACATTTCACTGATGATCTTTTATTATCATTATTCATGTATTATAACAATGTATTTTTGTAATGTGTTTTAGCATTTTAGTTTTCTTCTGTATATTGTCTGCCTTTCCCAAGGTATAATAATTGTGTATTACTCCTATGATGTAAAATAAATAAACCTTACTTAAAGTAGTACATCCTTACCCTGAATTTAAGGTAATATCACCTATACTGAAAATAACTGAAAATTAATATGATGTCTTAGTATAGGAAGAAGGGCAGAAAGGTGAAAAAGACAATAAGGGATAGTTGAGGAAAGATGAGATTAGGTTGGATGTGGTGACTCATGCCTGTAATCCCAGTACTTTGGAAAGCCAAGGCAGGTGGATCATTGGAGGTTAGGAGTTCAAGATCAGCTTGGCCAACATGGCAAAACCTTGTCTCTACTAAAAATACAAAAATTAGCCGGGCATGGTGGTACACTCCTGTAGTCCCAGCTACTCAGGAGGCTGAGGCAGGACGATCACTTGAACCTGGGAGGCAGAGGTTGCAGTGAGCCAAGATCACACCATTGCACTCCAGCCTAGGTGACAGAGAGAGACTCCACTTTAAAATGAAAACAAACAAACAAAAGATGAGGTTAATGAAGCACAAAATTGTCTTCAGATGGACGAAGGTTGGTCATGGAGAAGAATGTAAACTTATTTTGTGTAACTCTCAAGACAGAGGAAAACAAAAAAACACGTAATTCTTAAATACTGCAGGTAGGCAGATTCCTGCCCAGGACAAAGCAATTTGCAATGATGGGTAGTTCCTGACAATCTGCTGGACTCCCGGTGCTCAAAGTATTGGAGAGGAAGACAGCCAGCCAGCAATTGCAAATATTGCAGAACTTTCCACTCCAGCAAAGTTGTCAAAGGTGATGGCATGCTTGATTGCTTCTAGTCCTAAGATTCCAAGATCATTGGAAAATTTATTGAGGATACAAAACAGGATTAACTTTTCAATAGACAGTGCTGGAATACTCACCAGGTGTCTTCTCAGACTTACGTGAGCATTAGAGACTCTTGAGACCATCATAGTGCATACTGGGAGTTTACTAAGAAGAAGACAGAAGAAAAGTTATGGCTTGCCAGCAGGACCCTGTCAAACCTTTCTCTCTGTGGCAGTCAAGGCAGCACTTTAGACATTTAGAAGCTGTCTTCTTCCCAGAGGATAACTTCTGGTGCAAAGAAGCAAGATCCACATTGCTGGGTATAGGGCTGCCCTGGTTTAGTAGCTCTATATTCTGTAAGGTCCAATATCTCTTTCACACTCCATAGGAATAGCTTCCAAAGTCAACACAAGCGATGTCTGTGACACAACACTTAGAGGACCCCAAAGCGTGGCACACCCATCATGTGTTTATAGTTTATAATTCTTCCCAGTCCAGATGTAGTTTGCTACTCAGGGATAATTTTTACTGTTAGCTGTTGCCTGGAAACATGTTGATATTCTTAGCATTATTAGGTTTTTCAAAGGAAGAGAGCTGGATAATTAACTCAAGGTCATGTTATCATGCATCAGGGATGGTATTTTGTTAACACCTTGCCTACAGTAGCATTCAAAAATATAACATAACCTGAACTAACATTTTAAGACATTTGCTACATGTCAGGCCCTCTGCTAAGCAGCTTAAGCACAAGATTTTATTTTATCTTCAAAGCATAACTATATCTCAGGTACTATTTTTACCCCCATTTTGTAGACAAGGAAATTAAGTATTGAGAGGATCTATAACCTGGCAGAGTCACACAGTTAGCTAATATGTGACAGAAAGAATTAAAATCAGCTTTTTTTCTTCTGTTCCAAGTCTGAGATCTTAACCATTGTTTATTCTTTTACTATTTATTGACCTCTAACTGTGCCAAACCTTTGCTAGGAGCTAGAAGTAAACAACTGAACAAGCAACTATAGAACCGATATATTTCATGTTGCAATAGCCTATGCTGGATATTTACAGATTGAAAACATGTGTGTACTAAATTACATCAAAGAATATGTCATGGATGCCAGAGATGTAATAAACCACCAGCTAATTAACTTCCCACATGTACTGGCTTGAGGTAAGCAGTACTGACCCATATACCCTGCTTCTTCCCTTAGAACAGATCAAATAAACGAAATGAAGATCAGAGTTACCACTGCCCTGGAGTGAGTACACTCTTGCACTTATAATTTTGGAAGTTTTTATGCAGCACTTCATTACTGACTCAATAGAAAAGAGCCACAGTAGATTATAAGAAATGATGGTTAATTTGGTAATAATGACCACTTCAAAATAAATGAATTTCTCTGACAATGGACACAGGTCTTTATTTCCCCTAGAAATACCTGGAAATCGAACTTGGTAACTCCAGCAACCCCTGCTGCTCCTAGCCAGGCGGGACGTGATGACTTGGGCTTCCAGTGCAGAGGTGCCACCCCTACCAGAACTCTGCAGGCTGACACAGCTCTGTGTTCCTCCTGAAAAACACCTAGACAGCAATCTGCTACTCCACCCACCTCCACTGCTCCTAGCTGGGCGGGATCTCCAACTGGGTCTTCTAGCACAGTGGCCCTAAGGAAGCACCTGGATGGCGGTCAGTGCCTACCCATCTAACTCTGCTGCACCTAGCTGCAGGACCCACAGACTTGGGCTTCTAGTGCAGCAGCTCCACCCCAGCCTGAACTCTGCAGATGGACACTGATCTGTGTTCTCCCAGAAAACACCCAGATTGCAGACAATGCAACATCTATTTTTCCTCACTGCTCATACCTAGGCAAGATTCACCAACTCGAGTGGACCCCAAACAGGGGAGGAGCCCCCAGGTTTAGAACACTGAGAGAGGTGAGACTCCCAGACTTCCCAGCAGGGAAGTGGAGCATGCCTCCTTCCACAGGGCTGGTCAGGGAAAGGTGTGACCTGCCGCCAGTTCCAGCCTCTCCCTGAGGGAGCCCCACAGCCCAAAACACCTAACAAAGAAAACTCAGGTGCAGTGCCAGTGATAGGATGGGGCTCCTACAAGGCCCAAGAGTAGACTTGGTGAGTGGGTCATCTCTCCCTGGCTACCACAGAGCACTACTGTGAATGCATTGAAATAGAAGACAGCCAAGTACCTGAGTAAGACTCTATTTGCCAGCCATTACTGTTAAGCACCATCTACTGGATCATAGGACAAATTACAACAACAAAAATATTTTGCCAGTGTACAGTACCTATTAAGCCTAAGGCAAATATTCAACCACAAATAAAGACCCTACACAGAGCCTTCGCCCTCTGAAAGCACCCGAAAATGAAGCCAACTGACTATACTCATCCTACATCACAGTTAAAGGAAAACTAACCCTCTCAGGTGAGAAATAATTTGCATAAAAATTTTGGCAATTGAGAAAGCCAAAGTTTCCCCTTACCTCCAAACAAACCCACTAACTCCCAGCAATGGTTCTTAACAACTATTGAAATGACAGCAATGGATGGCAGGCTGAATTTGGAATCTGGATGGCAAGGAAGCACATCAAGATCCAGGAGAAAGTTGAAACCCAATCCAAGGAATGTAGTAAAACAACCCAAGAGCTGAAAGATAAAATAGTCATTTTAAGGAAGAATCAAAGTGAACATCTGGAATTGAAGAATTCTCTACAAAAATTTCATAATACAATCAGAAGTATTAACAGCAGAGTATACCAGTTTGAGGAAAGTATCTCAGAGCTGAAAGACTGTTTCATCAGGTAAACCCAGACACACTAAAACAAAGAAAAAAAGTTTTTTAAGGGAACAAAACCTCTGAGAAATATGTACTTATGTAAAGAGACCAAATCTAATGCTTATTGACATTCCTGAGAGAGAAGAGAGAGTAAGCAACTTGAAAAACATATTTGATAATATAGTTTATGAAAATTCTCCCAATCTTGTTGGAGAGGTAGACATACAAATTCAAGAAATACAGAGAAGCCATTTGAGATACTATATAATGCTACCATTCTCAATGCACGCAGTCATTAGATTTATGAAAATCAATGTGAAATAAAAGACACTTGGAGAGAAAGATCAAGTCACTAAAAAAGGAAAACTCATCAGACTAGCAAGAGACATTTCAGCAGAAACCTTACAAACCAGACAAGATTGGGGGCCTATTTTCAACACCCTCAAAGAAAAGAAATTCCAAAAAAGAATTTCATATATTTCCAACTAAGCTCCATTAATCAAGAAGATATAAAATCCTTCTCCGAAAGCAAACACTCAGGGAATTCATTACCACCAGACCAACCTTATATGAGGCTCTTAAGGGACAGCTGAACATGGAAATGAAAGATAGATACTTGATACCACAAAAACACACTTACACAATCAAGTCTAAAAAACAACCAACTAATAACACAATGACAGGAACAAAATCTTACATATTAATACTAACCCTGAATGTAAATGGTCTAAATACCCCACTTAAAAGTCCTAGAGTGGCAAGCTGGATAAAAAGATAAGACCCAACCACCTACTGACTTCAAAAGACCCATCTCACATATCACAACACCCACAGGCACAGAGTAAAAGGATAGGAAATACCTACTATACAAGTCGAAAACAATAAAGAGCAGGAATTAGTATTCTTATATCAGGTAAAACAGTAAACCAACAACAGTGAAAAAGGACAAAGAAGACCATTACATAATGATAAAAATTTCAATTCAACAAGAAGACTTAACTATCTTACATATATACTCACTTAACATTGGAGCACCCAGACTTATAAACAAGTTCTTTTTGATCTACAAAAGCACTGATGTAGCCAAACAATAATAATGGGAAACTTCACCACTTAAATAAAAGTGTTGGACAAATAATCGAGGCAGAAAACTATTAATAATAAGGAGCACTTGACCAACTGGACCTAATAGACATCTACAAAATACTCCATCCAGCAACCACAGAATACACATTATTTTCTTCTGCACATGGGACATATTGTAAGATTGACCCGGTGCTTGATCATAAAGTAAGTGTCAATAAATTCAAACAATCAAAATAATACTAAGCACACCTTGGACCACAGTGCAATGAAAATAGAATTCAATACCAAGAAGATCTCTCAAAACTGTACAAAAACATGAAAATTAAACTACTTGCTTCTGAGTAACTCTGGGTGAGCAATACAATTAGGGTTAAAATTTTTTTAAAAAATAAAATTAATTAAAAGAGGCACAGTTTACCGAAGTCTGGGTAAGCAGCTTTACCACTGTTAAGAGGAAAGTTTATAGTGCTACACACATTCATCAAGAAATTAGAAATATATCAAATTAATGGTCTGGGCTTTAGGAGGCCAAGACAGGCTGATCACCTGAGGTGAGGAGTTCAAGACCAGCCTAGGCAGCATGGTGAAACCCCATCTGTACTAAAATACAAAAAATTAGCCGTGCTTGCTGGCATGTACCTGTAGTCCCAGCTATTCAGGAAGCTGAAGCAGGAGAATTGCTTGAACCTGGGAGGCGGAGGTTGCAGTGAGCCAAGATCATGCCACTATACTCCAGCCTGGGCAACAGAACGAGACTTTGTCTAAAAAAAAAAAAAAAGGAAGAAAAATATATCAAATTAATGATCAACTTCACACCTTGAAAAACTAAGCGAAAGTACAGAAATAACCAGAGAAGAACTCAATAAAAGGGAGATGTAAGTCCATAGAAAAAAAAAATCAGCGAAACCAATAGTTTGTTTTTTTGAAATAATAAGATTGATAGACCTGTAGCTAGATTATTAAAGGGGTAAAAAAAGAAGAAGATCCCACTAAGGGCGACCAGAAATGACAAAGGAAACATTAGAACTGATCCAACAGAAGTAAAAATGGTCCTCAGAGACAATTATGAATACCTGTATGCATACAATTTGGAAGTCTAAAGGAAATGGAAAAGTTCCTGGAAACACACAACATCCCAAGATTGAATCAGGAAGAAAAGTGAAAAGTATGACAGACCAATAACAAGTTCCAGAATTGAATCCTCAATAAAAAAAACCTACCAACCAAAAAAAGCCCTAGACCAGATGGATTCAAGTTGAATTTTACCAGACATACAAGGAACTGGAACCAATTCTACTCAAAATATTCCCAGAAGTCAAGGAGGAGAGGCTCTTCCCTAACTTATTTTATGAAGCCACGGTCATCCTGAACTAAAATCTGGCTGAGACACAGTGAAAAAGAAAACTTCAGGCTAATATCTCTGATGAACATAGACACAAAATTGTCATTCAAATACTAGCAAACTGATTCCAGCAGCACACCAGAAGTTAATTCACCATGATCAAGTAAGCTTTATTTCTAAGATTCAAGGTTGGTTCAAAATATGCAAATAAATTTAAGTGTGATTCACCTCATAAACAGAATCACAAACAAAACCAAAAAAAATCATCACCTCAGTAGTTGCAGAAAAAGCCTTTAATAAAACCCAACATTATTTCATGATAAAAATCCTCAACAGGCTAGGCATTGAAGGATCATACCTCAAAATTATAAGAGCCGTCTATGACAAATCCATAGCCAGCATCATACCGAGTGAGCAAAAATTGAAACTATTCCTCTTGAAAACTGGAACAAGACAAGAATGTCCAGTCTCACCACTCCTAGTCAACGTATTGGAAGTCCTAGCCAGAGCAATCAGGCAAGAGAAAGAAATAAAAAGCATTCAAATATGAAAAAAAAAAAAAAAGTCAAATTATCTCTGTTTGTAGACAAAATGATTCTGTCCATAGAAAACCCCAAAGACTCCATTAAAAGGCTCCTGAGACTGATAAATGACTTCAGTAAAATTTCAGGATACAATATCAATGTATAAAAACTAGTAGCTTTTCCATGCACTAATAATGTTCTAGTTAACTGTCAATTCAAAATCTCAATCCCTTTTATGATTGTTGAGAGACAATTATGAACGATTCCATACAAAAATGAAATACCTAGGAATACACCTAACCAAGGAGGAAAAGATTTCTGCAAAGAGAACTACAAAATGTTGAGGAAGTAAATCAGAGATAACAGAAATAAATGGGGAAGTATTTTATGCTCATGGATTGGAAGAATCAATATTGTTAAAATGGCCATAACTGCCCAAAGCAATTTAAAGATTCCATGCTATCCCTATCAAATTACCAACATTATTTTTCACAGAAGTAGGAAAAACTATTCTGAAATTTACTTGGAACTAAAAAAGGACCTGAATAACCACAGCAAACCTAAGCAGTAAAAACAGTTAGGCATCCCATTACGAGAATTCAGACTATACTATAAGGCTATAGTAAACAAACAGCATGGTACTGGTACAAAAACTTACACGTAGAGTAGTGAAATAGAGTAGAGAACCCAGAATTAAAGCTGCACAGCTACAACCATCTGATCTTTGACAAAGTCAACAAACATAAGCAATGGGAAAAGGATTCCCTATTTAATAAATGGTGCTGGGATAGCTAGATAACTTTTGCATTCATATGCAAATGAATTAAACTAGAACCCTACATTTTACTATATATAAAAATTAACTCAAGATATATTAAAGATTTAAATGTAAGACCTTAAACTACAAAAATTCTGGAAGAAAACAGGAAATACCATTCTTCACATAAAATTTAGTAAAGAATTTATGGCTAAATCCCCAATACCAATTGTAACAAAAACAAAAATTGACAAGTGATACCTAACCAAACTAAACACCTTCTGCACAGCAAAGGAAACCATCTTTAGAATAAATAGCCTACAGAATAGGTGAAAAATCTGCAAACTATGCCTCAAACATCTAATATCTAGAATCCACAAGGAATTTAAACTAATAAGCAAAAAACAAATAATCCAATTAAAAAATGGGCAAAGAACTTGGACACATCTCAAAGAAAATATTAAAGAGGCCAACAAAAATGTGAAAAAATGTGCTCAACATACCTAATCGTCAGAGAAATACAAATCAACACCGCAGTGAGATGCCATCTCACATCAGTCAGAATGACTATTATTAAGTCAAAAAAAAAAAAAAACGCAAATGCTGGTGAGAGGTTGAGAGGAAAAAAGAACACTTATACACTGTGGGAATGGAAGTTAATTCAGACACTGTGGAAAGCAGTTTGGAGATTTCTCAAAGAACTTAGAACAACCATTTGACCCAGCAATCTCATTACCGGGTATAAATTTAAAAAATATACATTATTCTACCAAAAAGACACCTGCACTTGTAAGTTCATTGCAGCCATATTCACTATAGCAAAGATATGAAATAACCTAGGTACCCATTAACAGTGGATTGGATAAAGAAAATGTGCTGCATATATACCATAGGATACTATGCGGCCATAAAAAAGAAGAAAATTATGTCCTTTGCAGCAACAACGATGCAGTTGGAGACCATTATCCTAAGTAAATTAATGCAGGAACAGAAAAGCAAATACCATATAGTTTCATTTGTAAGTGGGAGCTAAATACTGTGTACATATGGATATAAAGGTGGGAACAATAGTCTCTGGGAACAACTAGGGGGAGGAGGAAGAGAGTGTGGTCTGAAAAACCACCTATTGGGTATTATGCTCACTACCTGGGTGATGGGGCCCTCCATTCCCCAAACCTCAGCCTCATGCAGTATACCTGTGTAACAAACCTGAATATTTGCCTATTTAATACGAAATAAAAATAATTTTGAAAATACAACCTAGGCTGGATGCGGTGGCTCATGCCTGTAATCCCAGCACTTTGGAAGGCTGAGGTGGGTGGATCAAGACCAGCCTGGCCAACATAAAAAATCCCTGTCTCTACTAAAAAATATAAAAATTAGCCAGGCGTGGTGGCATGCACCTGTAGTCCCAGCTACTTGGGAGGCTGAGGCAGGATAATCGCTTGAACCCAGGAGGCAGAGGTTGCAGTGAGCCTAGATCACGCCACTGCACTCCAACCTGGGTGACAGAGTGAGACTTCGTCTCAAAAAAAAAAAAAAAAAAAGAAAAAAAAGAAAAGAAAAAAAGAAAGAAATACAACCTAAACAAATGAGTTTTACTGACAGCTAAATCTAGTACATGGGTAATATATTATTAATTCCTGTTTGTTTATCATGACCTTGACTGGGTGTTACATAGATGGACTTGAATCCCATTCTCATTCATGGTATGGGAAGAGAAACACATACAGATTTGAAACTGCTTCAGTTAAGGGTTGCCAATTAAAATGTGGGACAGTTACACTGGAATCTGTGCTAACAACAAATAAATTTTTGTATAAGCATATATTGAATGTTGTATAGGTCATACTTTTACTAAAAATAGTTTGCTTTTCATATGAAGTTCAAATTTAGCTCGGTCCCTGTATTTTTATTTGTTAGATCTAGCAACTCTACTTCAGGAGTCTCAGTGCTTGACATTGCCAGGCTGAGGTTTGGCATTGCCAAACTGCGATGCTTTACAGAAATGAGACAGGGAACTCATTCATTCATTTCTTCATACAAACATGTTTACTAAGGGCTTCTCATACATCAGATGGTATTAGAGATGGTCATATATATTGATATATTTATAGATGATTATACTGTTTGCAAAGTCGTAAATACTATGAATGTGAAGAAGTAAGGCAAATAATTAAAGCCACCACTAAATGGCTAATATTTATAAAACACTCTTCACTATGCAGACATCTTATTAAGCACTTACATATATTCTCTCACCATACCTTCACACCAACTCTAAGAAGTATATGCATTTCATTTATGGAGACATTGAGATGTAAAACTTGGAGATGTCAGCCAACTTACTCTACAGCTTGTGGCTGATAAATGACAGAAGCAGGATGGAGGCCTGTTCCACTTAATGCCAGAGTGTGAGCTCTCACTCATACGCTTCCACTAAGACTGGGGTAAATAGAGATGGCCACAAAAGGCTCACGGAGAATGCCTTCAACTGCACTTTGTAGTACAGGTAAGGAGTGATCAGATGGACTGAATGGATGGTGGAAATGATGAGAGTCTGTTTTAGGAAACACCATGCCTGAGGAGTAAACACACATGGAGAAGGGCAGAAAATGGACACAGAATCAAGACAGGAAGGCAGGCAACGTCAGGCTGGACATTCATCTGTTAAAGAGGTTTTTCCCAATTGTTCCATCTCGGCCAGTTACTGAATAATTTCTGTTTATGGAGAACCACAAGTTAGACTCACTCTAATCTTAATTATAATGCTATAGTACAATCAAATGCTTAAAAATTTAATAGACTCACCTCAAAATGAAGACAATAGCAAATACAGATAATAGTAATCACAACAATAATATATGAATATTCACTATGGACTGGGAATCTTTCCAAGCTCTTTAGAAGTATTAACTTATATAGTTCTCACAGCAACTGTATGAATGAAGTACAATTTTTAACTCATTTTAAAGGACGAGACTCCAAGGAGTATTGAAAAAGCTTGCCCACAAGTGACACTTCTGAAAGTAAGTGTTCAAGTGACAGGACACTCTGCCATGTTCTAGAAATCCCTGTTTTTCAGTTGATTCATAGAAGTCTGATGAGGATGTAGGAAAAATTGGTTATCAACGGCCAATGTAGTATAACCTGGAATCTAAAAACCGGATGCACACACATAATTTTACACAATTACTTTAACACTTCGTTTTGCTCTGCTTTTACTGACTACTGACTGAGGAAAAAAAGTCCCAGTGGAAAACCTTGCCGACAGGATACCTTGACCTCAGGGATTTTCATATGCAGGAGGCTCTAGGAGGCAAGAGGCAGCATAGACAGGTGCAGCTGAAGTTCTGGGCACATTGAGAGGTTTGGGGAGGCCACTCATAGGAGACAGGCTTTGAACAGTAAACAGGATGCCAGAAAGCACACTGAGGCACTCAGTAAGATATTTTACATGCAGAATTGTGTGAAAAGACGTATATGGGTATGTCTTCAAGGAAACAAGTGTGGAGCACAGAAGTGCCAAGAGTGAAATGCATGGGCTTTTTTCTACATGCATCAAGGTATTCAATACATTTAATTATTACATATTTAAAGTACATTATTAATCATTTATTATCAATTAATTATTTAATAATTGTCTTATTAAGTAATTAAATAAGTCAATGAAATGGTACTGTTATGGCCACTTTACCAATGGGGACTGAGGCAAAGAGAAGCTATATGCAATGGCCAATGTCACAGAATTAAGCAGAAAACATACTCAAATTGTCACTCTCTTATTGCAAAATATATCTACTTTTTATCTATTTATTCCAAAACTATTTAATCAGTTCCTATGTAGACACCTGTATGTAGTGGTGAACAAAACAGTTATAATTTTTGACATCATGTGGCTATTAATCTCCTATCTACAGTGTACCTGACATCTGATATTAATGGATTATTTTTTACTTTTGTATTTGTGCATCCCTTGTTTTCTTTAGCATGGCTACTATATGTTCTGGATTGAGGAAAGGTCAAAGGATTTGCTGAGGCTCTAGCTAGGTAGGTTCCATAGTAGAAAGTCATGGGAATAACCAAACTGACTTGAGTCTTTTTTTATCAGTCTGGTACATTTTATAAATGCTACACTAAAAAGCAAATCAATAAGTTGCCTGCAGTGGAACTGCTGGAAACAAGTCATTGTCCATACTTAATTAAAAGGCCATATTGATGTCTGGCACTACTTCAGAAGTGTATGACAGCTTCGGATGATTACATTACAGGAGAAGCTGCCAACAGTGGGAAGACAGAGATGAAGGCAAAATTGTACCAAAAACCCTCAGAAATGTTTATGGCCAAAGTCGGCCTGTTACCTAAACCTCTTGGCATTTTTGGTGTAATGGTAGACTTGTGAATCTCAGATCTTCACATTTGTCCTACCTCCAAGGTGCTCAAGGGAAAGGAGGAAAATCCAGACGTCAGTGGAGGGTTGTGACAGAGCATGAACATTATTGAATTATTAAGAAAGGAAGGCATTTTTACTATTTAAATCCAAATTGGGATGCTTGACCCAAGATACCTTCAGACTTTTTAATTTTAAAAATATTTATGGATCACAAAGCATTTTACTATTTAAATCCAAGTGGGGATGCTTGAGCCAAAATACCTTCAGAAAAGGTTATAATTTTAAAAATATATATGGATCACAGGTTTTCATTACATGCAAGGCTTCACATAGCTTCCCATCTCCTGTCAAACTCTCTCATGTCATCTCCCAATGTGGCCTGCCCTGCTCAGTTCTTCTAGCACTCTGGTCTCCTCTTGGGTCCTCCAAAATGCCCACCGCCACAAAGCCTTGGAACTTTCTTCTTCCTCTGCCCAAGATTCTCTTTCTCCACCTATTTGTTTCCTCAATGGTCAATGCTAATGCTCAGTGCTATCCTGGCTGCCTTGTTTTAAGATTTCACTTAGGAACACTAATCTCTCCTTCCTTAATCCACAGTACATAACACCTTTCAAAATATCTTATAATTGAAGTATTCTGTTCATTATTTATTATCTGGCTTTTCTAATAAAACCAATACTCTACATTGACAGGTATTATTTTTCTATTTGTGCTAACAAATCCCAAGGGTCTAGAAACATACTGCTCAATAAGTGTTTGTTGAAAGAATGACAACATTTCTTCATACGTTACACAAATGAATGTGTATTCTGTCTCCTTCCAAGATTTTAGGCTAATCCCCATTCACTGCTTTGCTCAGAATGAAATAAAAAGTTGCTCTTAAACCAGTAGAGAAAACTGATGTCAGAGTAAACATCTATTCTGTCATTGTCTACAGAATTAGTCAGATTTTAGTGGTTGAACATTCTCTGTCTTCAGTCGAGTTCTGCATTTTGCTTTTTTTTTTTTTTTTTTTTGATGGGGGAGGGTTGTCACAAATTGGGGATTTTGGCCTATTTTGTGTAAGAATTCTTGCTTGTAAAAATTATAAATCAGTACACCAACCAATGGAACAGAATAGAGGATCCAGAAATAAACCCATGCAGATACGGTCAATATTCTTTGATAAAGGCACCAAGAATGCGCAATGGGGAAAAGAAATGTTCTTCACTAAATGGTGTTGTTTGGGAAAACTGAATATTCATGTGCAAATGAATCAAATTGGACTCATATCATATACAAAAATTAACTTGAAATTTATTAAAGACTTAAATGCAACACCTGAAACTGTAAAACTCATGGAAGAAAACATAATGAAAAAGTTTTTCGACGTCGGTCTTGACAGTGTTATTGTGGATATGACACCAGAAGGACAGGAAACAAAAGAAAAAATAAACAAGTGAGATATATCCAACTGAAAAGCTTCTGGGCAGCAAAGAATATTAACAAAGTGAAAAGCAACCTACAGAATGGGAGAAAATATTTGTAAATGTTTTATCTAATATGGGGTTAATATCCAAAATACATAAGGTGCTCAAAAAATTCAATAGCAAATGATAATGATCTAGTTTTTAAAATGCACAAAGAACCTGAGTAGACATTTTTCCAAAGAAAACATACAGATGGTCAATAGGCATATGAAAATGTGCTTAACATTAATAAAATCAGGGAAATAAAAAATCACAACCAGGTATGACCTCACATGTGTTAGGATGGCTACTGTGAAAAAGGTAAGACATAACAAGTGTTAGCAACGCTGTGGAGAAAAGTGAACCCTGTACGCTTTTGGTGGAAACATAAATTGATACAGCCATTATGAAAAACAATATAGAGGTTTCCCAAGTTAAAAAAGATACCTGCAACCTCTTGTTCATTGCAACATTATTCACAATAGCCAACATTTTGAAGCAACCTAACTGTCCATCAATGGATGAATGGAAGAAAATTTTACACACACACACACACGCAAACGCACACTCACAGTGGAATATTATTCAGCAGCCATGTAAAAAAATCCTATCTTTTGTGACAACATGGATGAATTTGTAGGACATTATGCTAAGTGAAATAAGCCAGACACAGGAAAACAAATACTGTATGACCTTACTTAGATGTTGAATCTAAAACCGGTCATAGAAGCAGAGAGCAGAATGGAGGTTGCAAGGGGCTGGAGAGTGAGGGAAATGGAGAGAGATGGTAACAGGGAACAAACTTTCCATGATAATCCAAAGAAGTCTGGGTAGTCTTGCACATAGCATGGCGACGACAATCATGATACATAGTTTACTTGAAATTTGCTGAGAATGTAGATCTTAAGTGTCCTCATCTCTCTCACACACAAAAATAGTAACTAAGAGTGATGATGGATGTGTTGATATATGTAAGTCAAATCCTTACATTGTATCTTTTGAAATATGCATATTTGTCAATTATACGTTAGTAAAACTGAAAAACTTAGAAATGGACCAAAAAAAGCCAAAAAAAAAAAATCCCTCAGATGTAACTAATTTATGTTTTCTTTTAGGCCCGTCACAATAATTGGGTTCAAAACAAAATGTAAAAGATAGCCAACTATTTAGAAACAGAAAGCAATAATCTTACTGCATATTATTTGAGTAATAATAAAATATAGATGAATAAAATTGTTAGAAAGCAAAAGAGTAAATGATATCTACACAACAAACTCAAAGTATTAGAAGAAAGAACATACAGAAAGAAAACAGAAGTCAGTATTTGATTAATAAAATAACTTTTATTAGTGTTTTGAAATAGATTATAAGAGATAACTTGAAATGTTTCAAAATAAATTATAAAATACAATTTGCATAAGTCTAACTAATGAGAAAGAGCAAAAGGAAGAGAAAGGTAGAGGGAAGTAGTGAGACAGAGAGAGGGAATTCAAATAAACTAGGAATAAGAAAGAGGATATTACAAGAGATATGTAAGAAATTCAAACATTTGTTTTTTAGTGTAAATAAAAATAAATGTGAAAGGATTCATGTTTATTCATGATAGTAATTAGAACCAACTTTAATATCCATCAATAAAAGACTAGTTTTTGGTATTCCATATTATGAAATATAAAAGAGTTAAGACTGAAATATATTACCTATGAAATATATCACACACACACACACACTCTCACACACTCACACACACACACACACACACACATCCATTATTAACTGGAAAAGGAAACAGCAAAACAACATGACCACTTATACGTAAAAAAAAAATTAAAAAGCAAAATTAAGTTGTAGCAAGCCAATGCTATATATTTATATTGCATATATTTATTTATGTAAATTCTGAAAAACCTGAAAAGATGTAAGCAAAGTCTTACTTGTTATTTCTTCTAAGAAAAGTGAGATTATTGGCAAGACTATAAGTTACCCGTCTACTCTTGGTTACATATACTTCTACATTGCTTGAATTTTCAATGTTGAGGCCATATTAAAATATAACAAAAATATATAGAGTACCCTTTATATAATTAAAACATATATGAAGTGAACATCACTGTCTAAATGGTAGACAGTTGTCAGAAGTTTGACTCTGGGCCATTAAAGTTTTTATGTAAACAAGTGCAGATTCAAATCTACAAATATTCTTTCTAGATATTTCCTTTATATGTGAGCTTCAGGTCACCTAATCACTGCTCAACGTAGTATCATTAAGTGCTGTGCTTTTCTGTTTAAACAGAAAAAATAAATAAAACACATACCTACATACCTGTCTGTTAGACTTCCTCTTACACTTTATTGTAATCATCAACTACGATGATGAAGATAGAGCTATGCAGAATGATATCTCAAGTGGTTTTGAATTGATTTTGTGTAAAGTAAAATATCGTTTTTGAATAGAGGAGTAATAGTATTAGATGTCTCATTTATAAGCTAGCCTGTTGGCATGGTGGATGTTGGATTGGGGTGAAACAGATTAGAGCCAGAGAGACTATGGGAGGACATGAATCCCCCGTGAGTATGCCTCCGAAGCAACAGAGGCCAAGGTGAGCAGTACCTCAGGAATAGAATTTTTAGGAGGCCAGGAATAATTTCGTGTGTGTGTAAAATGTATTTTTAAGGTACCCAAGAGATTCTGATGATATGCCAAGTGTGGGAATTTCTGAGCAAGCAGAAGTTTACAGCAAATCAAATAATCTTTGCAGAGCTCAGAAAGGGGTGCAATGGGAGATTTCTGTTAGAAGAGCCTCCTTACAGAACATGTTTATTTTTTTGAAAATCATACAGGTTTGAATGGTACCTTTACCAACTCCTGTTGTTTCCTGATTCATATTTTCAGTCATCATTTCTGGAAAAGGCATTTTCATTTTCATAAGTCAGGATTATGGTAAAAACCAACCCTCTCTCCCTCTTGCTCTGTCAGCGAATTGCTATTCTAAGGAGGGACTGGGAATACTGGTCAGGCTAAGGAAAGCAAAATATTAGAGCAAAAATTTTGACAAAGCAAGGCTTTAGTGAATAAATGGAAGCATGCTACCTACTAGCAACGATTTTTCTGCCTATTGTTCTGTGCATCCTATCTTAACATCTTACCACTGTCTAAAAGGTCTCATGTCATCTGGCCCTGGACTTGATCCAGGCTTCTCTTAGGCCAGTCTTCTTCCTTGCTTAGCTGCCACCACAGACTTTCTTTCAGCCTCTGACCTGTGAGCCTTTGAGTTTGTTCAGTTGCCTGGCACAGTCTCCCTGCTGCTCTTCAAATGGCTGTGTTCTTTGCAGCATATAGATCAAAATTGAGAAGTGACATCCTTAAAAACTGTTCCTGACCTTCCTACATAAAGAAATCTTCCCTTTTTTCATTCATCTCCCTTTTCATTTCCTTCATAGCTCTTAGCATGGCTTGTGTTGCATTTGTTTACTGATTTATTATCTACCCTAGGATTTAAGATCAAACAGCAGGGCTCATGGTCCATTGTTTCACAGAATATAGTTAATGCCCATCAAGTGTGACAGATGCTTGGTATTCAAATAATATTTGTTAAATAAAGGACTGAGAAAATGTGAAAGAAAAAACAATAATCGCAAAATATAAATTTGCCAAAATCAGACACTCAGAATTCAAAGCCCTATATTATTGGATATGTTCGTTTCAGAAGAAGGGAAAATAAACGTATTCATGTATGTCCTAATCAGGAAATTAAGCTGCTCTAAGCTCTGATCTTCATCATCTAAGATTATCCCTTCCTGTTTTGACAATGCCAGCATTTGCAGCAAGTTGGTTTGTGAAAACCTTGTCCTTCTTTTTAAAACTAATGGCTTTGTCATCCCCAGGAGAGGCCTGAGGCTGTATATGAAGGTGTACAGGGTTTCCCACGGGCAGCTACTTGCTAAACTGAATATGCTTAGCTTCCTTGTCAAGTCTAGAATTGTTTGATTTCCTGCAGGAAATGTTTGCCTTTGAAAACTCCAGTGGGGAAATAGCTTTTTCACCTCTGCTCAAGAGAGTGAGTTTAACATTGTCTGAAGATGAGATTCATCCCCTGGAGGAGGTGCAGAGCATCTAATGAGCTTAGGAACAAATCAGAAAAACAGCAGGGAGTAGAGTTCAACACCCACCCCCATTTTGGTTTCATAAAAAATCTGTTTTAGATGTTTGCATGAGTGAACTACCCATTTACACTGATTTTTTTGTCTGTACGCTGTATTAGATGTGTATAACTCTAATGTGGAAACACATCTAACCACATTATCCATTGTAAAAGGTGTGTGATTTTGCTCCTCGGGGTGCATTCTATTTAAATACTCATTAACGCATTAACAACCAGGCGTGCAGTTTCATCTGTTTTATCTCTAATCTGAGGCTTGAGGCTTGCTACTGGCACTTTAAGCCAGAGAAACTTACATACTTATATCCATGCAGACATGCACACACACACACACCCCTCCAAAATATACTATATCCACTGAACCAATGTCAGGCCAAAGGTTATTCTCAGGAACTGCTTCCATGACCTCAGATTGAACTTGCTTGCTAGCTATACCCTCCTCTTTCTCCCATTAAGATGGCCTCCCAATTCACACTGTTCCCAGAAATTAATCATCCTAATGACCTTTGGGCATTGCTTTTACATTTGTTCCCCCTGGCATTTGACCCTCAATTCTCTGTAGTGAATTTCCAGTTGTCTCATTCTTCTGTTTATGTGACGTCTTTGCTGCCTGTGGTGGAAGTTTCTGCCCGAGTTCTGTTCCATGAGAACCCAGGTCTCAACAGTGACCCTTTGGCTAGTAATTTAAACATTACAAACTCAAAGGTAAAGGTGAACTGAAAATATAATTTATTTTAAGCACTGATCATGTATATTTGTTTATTTGGATTTTCCTTTATATATATATATATATATATTTTTTTTATCGCACTTTAGGTACTGGGGTACATGTACAGAACATGCAGGATTGTTGCATAGGTACATACATGGCAATGTGGTTTGCTGCTTGCATCCCCCCATCACCTATATCTGGCATTTTTCCCCATGTTATCCCTCCCCAACCTCCCTACCCCACACTGTCCCTCCCCTATTCCCCAACAACATACCCCAATGTGTGATGCTCCCCTCCCTGTGTCCATGTGTTTTCATTGTTCAGCAACCACCTCTGAGTGAGAACATGCTGCGTTTGATTTTCTGTTCTTGTGTCAGTTTGCTGAGAATGATGGTTTCCAGATTCATCCATGTCCCTACAAAGAACATGAACTCATGGTTTTATATGGCTGCATAATATTCCATGGTGTATATGTGCCACATTTTCCTTGTCCAGTCTATCATCGATGGGCATTTGGGTTGGTTCTAGGACTTTGCC